>JALRMF010000700.1:0-14571 GCA_026120015.1 Dendrostoma leiphaemia
TATTAATAAAGTTTTAATAAAGTTTTTTTTATTTTAACTAAGTTATTAATTAAACAAATATTTTAAGTTATACTTTATTAAATTAAGTTAGCATATGAGTAATTAAATCTAATTAATAATAAAACTATAAAACAAAATTAAAGAAAGGTGTACTTTGAAAAAGCCTTTGCAGTTTAGGTGTTAAACTGCCTAAATCCGCGAGCAACAGCAAGTCTTGAAACGTTTTTAAAAGCAGAGCTTTGGTAGCAACTTGTGGCAAGCAGGGCGAGGCGTTAGTTATAGAGAACGGTATATTGTGTAAGTCTATTATATGAAAAAGACAAAGGAAAAACGAGCTCTTAAATAGTAGGGAGCTTTAGAATAGTGGGGCCTATAGAGACCCCTGCTCGCAACACACCCCCTAATTAAACAGCAGTTTAATTATATTGTGCTTAATAGATAATAAAGCAAAAAAAACCATAAAAGAAATAAACAATGGCGATTGCTAAATAAACGTTCTAGAGCCCTAGGGTGCTTGTTATATAAGCGCAGCTAATTTCAAGCCCTAAAGATTATTTCTAAGCTTTCCCTAGACTATCTAAATAAGAATTTTCGCGCGCGCTAAATTTATTACATTATATTATATACAATAGCCCGCTCGTTTACCTACGTTTCCACCCGCAAGGTATACATTATTCTGCTTTTATATTAACTATAGTACTAATAAATAAGCAGGGCAATACTAAGCCCGCCTGCGTTACTAGCCTCTCTTTGCTGGTCTTTATGCTCTGCCTAGGCTGCCTATGCTTAGCCTAGGCTAAGCACTTAAACAGCTAATACTTTAGCATTAGCGCTAGCTATAGCCAACGCTATATACGCTACATGCAAAGGCACTTTTATATGCAACTCTTTATCTTATGCTATGCCTTTGCCTTTATTTACCTTAAAGCCAAGCGCTTTGGCGCTAAAAAGTCTATAAGTTTGCTGCTTTTTTCTTTTTTTATTAAGCATCACTTGCTCTCTATATACCTTATACTAATTAATTTAAGCAATACTTGCGCTGCCTTTAAACCGCCTTAAAATAGGCGGTTTACGCTGCTTGTTTTACTAGCAAGTTTAGCAAAAATAACAATAACGACGATAATAAGGATAAAAATAAGGAGAAAGAGAAAGAGAAAAAGGAGTAAAAGTAGAAAGAAAAAAAAGACAAAGATGAGGATAAAAACAAGAATGCTATAGCCTTATGCGCTAAGCGCATTAAAAAGGTTAAAGAGAGCCTAAATAGCCTTATTAACTTGCTCTTTTCTTAAATGAATAAGCAGAGAAAATAAGCTTAGAAACCCTAAAGTTACCCTAAAGCCCTTAAGCCTCTAATAAAATCTGCTTTCCTACGCTCTTTTTTAATAAGCTATATATATCTTATAAGTTTAATAATGCTTAAAAGTGCTTAAACTTTTATTTTAAAAGGTTTTTAATAAGCTTATCTGCTAGCATACTCTAAGTTAGCGTATAAAGCACTTAAAATATGCCTTTTCTCTGCTTTTAGCGCAGTTATATATTTTATATATTAATATGCTAAAATATAATGCTAATTTTAGTGCTTTCTCTAATAATTAACCTAATAGTTTATAGGTTATTATTGTATATTTTCTAAGCATTATCTCCTAAATCTAGCTTAATTTCTTTAAAAAAGCGCTGTAAAAATATAACTTCTTTAGCAGTATACTTAGCTCTAAGCAACTTTGCTTTTATAAAGAAAGTTATAATAGTTTTTTAGCGCGTAGCTTTTTAATAAATTAAGCCTTTATAAAATATAATTATATAGCCTTAGAAAAAGCGTTAGGTTTTTAGATTATTTGCAAAAAAAACATTAAATAATATAAAAAACATTTAAGCTTTAAAGTTTAGCTAGTATTAATAATAAATAGCAAGCGTTAAAGTATTAAAAAAATACTAAATACACTAATTAACAACACTTAAGTACTTTAGACTAAGATTTATAAAAAATTAAAAAAGCTAGGTAATAGTAAAAGCAACGTTTGCCTAGATTATAATTTTAAAATAAAGCACTAAACTAACCTTCTTTTAATATTCTTTTACCTTTACCTTAAAAGCCTACTGCTTATTTTTAACAAAGGCAATTTATAAAAGCAAAATAAAAGGTAATATGCTATTATTAAGCCTAAAACATTTAGCAACCTTTTTAATATATATATTATATACTAAGAAAAGCTTTTTTAGCGCTTGGTTTCTAATAATACAGATTTTTAAATACTATTTTACTGCTTTTTAAACCTTAATTTTATATACTTTATAGATTTTATTAATAATTTAATAAGCAGCAAATATATAGCTTTTATAATAAAGCACTAAAAAGTTATTTATATAAAAGACAATTATAATTGTTAGAATAGTGGGTGTAGCAACTGGCTAATAGCTAGCCTAGGGCAAAGCCCGGGCCGAATCGGCCCTAGGAACAGAGCTAGTCCTAATTGGGACAGCCCTTCCACCTACAAATAGCTAGCCAGTTGGACTGGCCTTTGGCCTTCTAACTTAGACCAAACAAGACCGCATTTATATAACTATAGTAAACATTCTCAACCTAACCCCGCCATACATATGTACAAAGGTAAGCCATACCAACACTAATCAGTGATTGCAATGGCAATTATAAATAGCTAGGTATTTTGGCAAAGCCGTCTATAGCTGCTATAGGCGCCAAAGCTACAAGTAGGTAGCAAAGCCGTTTGTTGCTATAATAGGCGCAATAACAACAAGCTAAAACCTTAACCTTAAGTTTTCTTTGTTAAGCCTGTTTGCAACCAACCTTTCTTTTTACACAATAATAAAAGCCTTCTCTTATTAAGACTAAAATGCCCTTTTTAACAAAACTGTCTATAGGTTTTATAGTTCCTAAGTCTTTAACAAAGACTTTAAATCTAAGAGAAAGCTAAAGAGTTATATTAGCGATGCTTATTACAACAAGGTTGCCTAAGCCAAGCGAGAGTCTCCTAGCTCTTTCAACCTTTCCTAGGCTCTAGCTTAGCCAACGAGTTAGTTAGCCAATTAAGACTTAAGAGTCCTTTAAAGAGAATTAGCCAAAACCACGCCAAGGCCCTAGCTAGCCTACCAACCAAGGCCCCAGCTAGCCAGACAACCAAGTCCCTCCGTCAACCAACCAAGGCCCCAGCCAGCCTACCAACCAAGGCCCTAGCCAGCCTACCAACCAAGGCCTCAGCTAGCCAGACAACCAACTTCCCAGCCAATCAGACAATAAGAAGAGTTCTAGAGAAGACTACAAAGAGACTAGCCATCCTACCAACCGTTATACCAACCACTCTACCAACCATCCTACCAATCATTCTACCAACTATACTACCCTTCGCCACTAGCTCTAATTGCAAGCTCGTCCCTATTTTTCTAGAATCCTTCCAGGGAACTAGATTTAAGCCCCCAATCTTTCTGGAATCTTTCTAAGAGACTAGATTTAAGCTCTGACGAGTGGTTTAACAAAGAGCCTAATAATGTTGGCAACTACTGCCCTTTTAACTTAGACGACAATTGGTTTAATAATGATAACTAAGATGAATAAGACTTTGAAGAGGATAGAGACAACGAGGGAGAGGGCTATAATAACAATGAGGGAGAGGGTTATAATAAAGGAAAAGACTATAATAAGAACAACGATGAATGGAACATTGACGATAAAAACAACAATGGCTACTATTTAGACTGGTAGGAAGGCCTTTAGAGGGATATGTATATAATACAAAAGCTGTACAAAGAGAAGAGAAAAACTGCAAGTATTGGAATAGTAGGTGTAGCAATTGGCCGATAGCTAGCCTGGGGCAAAGCCTAGGCCGAATCAGCCCCGGGAACGGAGCTAGTCCCAATTGGGACAGCCCTTCCACCTACAAATAGCTAGCCAGTTAGACTGGCCTTTGGCCTTCCAACTTAGACCAAACAAGACCGCATTCACATAACCACAGTAAACGTTCTTAACCTAACCCCGCCGTACGTACGTACGAAGGTAAGCCATACCAATAATAATAATCCAATGCTTATTTTAAAACAAACAATGCTCTTCCTTACATCTTTCCATCCCTAGCCTTCTTAAAGTGCTTAAAAACTCTTTATACTAGAGTAAAAAAGCATTTTAAAAACTATATAAAGTATTATATAGCTTTACATACTTTCCTAACTTTTTAAACCCATTTAGCAGTTTGCAAAAAATAGGTTCTTTATGCAGAAAAGCATTAAAAAATATATTAACTATATTAAACTGCTTAATTTCTAAGTTTCTATAAGCAGCTAAAGCTATAGCAACTTAAAAAGAGTATGCCGCTAATATTGCTGCATATATATTTTACAGCGCATTCTAAGGCTAAAGATCTCTCTAAACACAGATTCAAGCTTTTGCCCGCTTAAAAAATCCATCTTAGTCAAGTTTATAGGTAAAAACCCACTTTAAAGAAAGCAGAAGACCGTTAACAGTTATACAATTAACTTTCTGCCAAGTTCTCTTTTAAAAAAGTATTTATAGCTTATTTTGCGCTGCTTTTTTAAATAAATCTGCTGCTAAATGTTTTTCCAACTTTTTCCAAAACTTTGATAGTGTTTGGAGAAGCTTACTTATATAAGTCTTTTATTTTAGCTAAAGCTTAGCCTTAGTTTTCTGCTCCTTTTTACTCTAAAGCGCTATATTAAATATAATATAAAGCATTAAAAACAGCTAGTCTCCCCTTTCTAGCGCTTTTTATTAATTAGGCAAAAGGGCAGAGAAAGCAGATAGCTAATAAGAGCTTATCTTTTATTTGCTTAGCAAAAGAAATATAAAGTTTATATTGCTTTTTTTCGCCGACTTTTTTTGCAGCTAGTAACTCTTCTAAATTAAAGAGGCATTAATCTTTAATTTTAAAGCTAAAGAGTGCTAAGATAACTTTGCTTTTAGTAATAGCAGCAAATTAGTTTACATTATTATAATATCGCCTTAGCTCTCTTGCTTAAGAGATAAAATGCGCATTATTAATTATTGCTTATATTTAAAACTTTACATACTCTAAAAGGCTTCTAAACCTTTTAAAATAAAGTTTACCCTGCTTAAAGCAGGTTTCTAACTCTTTAATATATATACTAGCAAGTTTACCCTGCTTTTAAAATCTTCCAATTAAGTATTTTAAGCTAGGTTCTGCTTTTAAAAAACTTTTAAATATTTTTTAAAGCTAAAAAGGCCACTCTTTTATAGCTCTTTTTCTTTAATAGCTTATTATTGCTACTTTAAATCTACTCCTAAGTTAATAATTAAAAAGATTTTTAACTTTATTAAAGCTAGTAAAGTTGTTTTAAGGTTTATTTTAGCAAGACTAAGCACTTTTAGCAAATAGGTTATATCTAAAGACTCCTTCTCCCACAGCTTATTTATTAGATTTTAAGCAGCAAAAGCAGGCAACGCCTCTTTAGCATTTTTTAAAATATAGAAAATATGTTTGTCAAACTTTACGTTTCTTGTAGTAAGCATTTAATTAAGCGTTAAAATCTATATTTAGTATATATTAATAGCTATATAGCTAACTAAATATCTAATATAGCCTTAAAAGCTTATTTTATAGCTTTTTATATATATCTTTGCTTTTTTTTCTTTATAAAAAAAGTAGGCATAGCAATTATATACATAAATGCTGCTTTAATCTAGCTAAAAATCTTTTATTAAATTATAAATAAGAATAAAAGAGTATTATTAAAAATACTAAGCAAATTAGCTCTTAAGTATCTTATCTAAAAAGCGCTATTTAATGCTTTATTATAGGGATATATTAAAAAAGCAAGCTATAACCTTTATTAAAAAGGCCTAAAGGCGCTCTAAAAGGCCAGCTGCTTTTTTTATCTTTATTAATTTAATAATTAGTTTTTATTCTATATACTTAGCGCTTTTGTTTGTTTTATAAGTATAAGTAAGCAAAAGCTTTAGTTTAATCTTTTTCTACTTTATTTATATTTAGTATTTTATTATTTTGCGCTATAAAATTACTAAAAGATTATTATCTTGCTTAATTAAATATATTAAAAATTTATATTTCTGCTATACTTAGCTCTTAAAGTTTATTAGCGTTTAAAAAACTGCTTTTTTTTGCTTTATATTATAAAGAAAAATAAAAAACTTGCTATTAAATTTATCTTTAATTAAAAAACCCCAGCTTGCTTTTATTAAGCTTTTAGCAAAAAAGTTAAATAAATCTTATAATATACGCTTAAATAAACGCTTAAAAAAGTGCTTTAATGCTTTTTTAAAAACTATATTTAAAGCATAGATTATAAAATAAAAAGCATAGCATATATATGTAATTTTATTAATATATATACTGTGTGCATTATAAACTAATGCCTTTAAAGCATTTAAGGCTAAGTGCCCTTTTTAAAGGTGTTAAAAATGCTTTAAATCTTCTCTAGGTAATTTTAGTTAATATAAAAAATAAAGCTTTAAATAAGTAAAAGTAAAAACAAAAAGCAGAATAATACTTACTATATTAGCTAAAATGCTTAGATAGGTAGAAAAAAGCTTATATTTAATAAAAAGTAAATTATAACACTGCTTAAGTTACACTAGCACAATGTTGCTCTTAAGCATTCTATAGCATAGTATATAATCTAAACCCAGCACTTAAACTCTAGATTCTTGCAAGCAAGCTTTAAAAACAATATTAATGTAAAATCTCTCAACCACTTTAACGCTTATAAGCATAAAATGCTTTGTTTTTAGTTTTCTAGCTTTATTTAATATATTTTAAAGCTTTTAAGTCCCTTTTCCTAGCATTAGAAATAAGATTATTTTAGCTTCTACCCATTCTAGCTACTTTAACCTTTAATAACTTTTAAGATTAAGCAGGTCTATGCTATTAACTAAGTAAAAGGCTTTATAATTATTAATTAAAGTGCTTGCTAAAAGCTGGTAAAAAGCAGCTTAAATAATTATATAAATTCCAAAAGCTTTAAAAGGCTTAACCACCTTAAAAAAGCTGTTAAGCAAGCTTGGAAAGGCTAGGGTTTTAGTAGATTTAAAAAACTAAGCCTTTTTTGCTAGTGCTCTATTATATTAACTACGCTTAGATAGTTTCTTTCAAAGCTTTAAAAACTTTTTATTTTCTAGTCTTTTGCAAATAACTCTATACTAAGCAGGGTCTAAAGGGGTAAAAAATATCTCTGCTTCTTTATTATCTTTTAATACTTTAATCATAGTATATTTAAGCTTTATATAATGTTAGGCTAATTATTTATAAAACTTATTGCAAAAGTAATTATATTAAACACTAGAAATTGCTTATAAAGCTAAATGTTGCTAAGGGTTAAGCGTAAAAAAGATTACTAGCCTTTTTTTAAAGTTATTAAGCTTTGCAGCAAAGGCGGCAAACTAGGTGCTAAGCTAATTTAGCGTAAAAGTAAGCCTTTTTAACTTTTAATCTTATATAAACTCGCTTAAAGCTTTAAAAGCTTAATTAAAGGCTATATATACATTAACTGCCTTAAAGAAATCTTTTACCGCTAAAAGGCTAATAATGTTTGCTATACTATATTCCTAAGCTTAAAGATAGGCTTATTACTAGTTATAGTGCTATTAAATAAAATTTTACTACTTTAATTATGCTAATATAAGCAACTAGCAATAATCTTTAGCTGCGCATAATATTATTGCCTTTTTTATAAGTGCTAAATAAAGCTTTAAAGCTTTAAAAAAAACTTTAAAATCTTACTCTTTTACCTATAAAAATAAGCTAGATTTATACAGCTTTAAGCAGCTAAAAGTTAACTATAGCTATAACCTAGTTTAAAACAATTATATATTTAGTATTCTATACTCTTGCTTGCATAATAATAGCAATTATACTTTTAAGCTTCTTTTTATAATTATTATAAACTTTGCTAAGGTTAAGCAGCGTAAAAGCTATTAATAATGCCCTATGCTTATTTTTTAAAAGCTTTTTATAAGCTGCAAAAGCATTTTAATGCTTTGCTTTAAGCGTTGCATTACGCTAGTTAAAATACTTTTTTGCTATAAAAAGCTTAGAAGCAAAGCTGGTTATATTATCTAAAAAGTTAAAATTAACTTAATGTTAAATGCTATAGTTTTTACAATAAAAATAAAGCTGCAAAAACTACCTAAGATAGGTATCCCTTTTAGTAAGCAGGGCCAGGCCCTTTGAGATGCTGTTGGAAAGGTTAAAAGCCATTGCAAAAGCTGGAAAATAAATAGAAAATAACTAAAGAAAAACGCACCTACTCTATTACAAGGAGGGGAAAAGAGGGCTCATAACTATGGCAAGCAAGGCAAAGCGTTAGTTATAGAAAACAGTATATTATGTAAGTCTATTGTATAAAAAAGACAAAGGAAAAACAAGCTCCTAAATAATAGGGAGCTTTAGAATAGTAGGGCCCATAGAGACCCCTGCTCGCAACACAACTCTAAACAGAAACCACCCTAAACACAAAATCCCTTTCCATCTGCCTCGGCGGGTCCGCAAGAATTCGCTGGGTATATCTTCGTCGCAGCTTTGCTGGTCGACCTCGGGAAGCCTCGCATATTTGGGCTGCTTGGTGGCACCCATGTCTGCTAGTGCGCCAAATCGGGCGCTGCTAACAGCACCCAGCTCGGCTTACTATAGCGCCAGTTGTCAGAGACTCTGTAAAAAAAAGTTCCCTTGAACAAATTACGTCTACCACGGCTTCTTTGTTACCTAATGCCCAGAAAGCCAGCCTTTTCGGCGGTGGACAATTCAGTTCCAAGCTTGTTTGTTTCTCCCCCGAATCGAATGGACTGTTGCCGCCCACTGTGGAAACAAACTGTGAGGCTTATTAGGAAAGAAAAGCAAGGTCTCAACAAACCATTTAAAATGTAAATTAATGTTATTTTATAAAGTATATATATATAAAGTTAAAAGGTGCGCTTTATTTATAAGCTTTTAAAGCACTATTTATAATATTAGTTTTAGCAGGGTTAAGATTATAAATGTATGGTTTCTATACACCCCCTAGCTATAAGTTAGCTATAAGGAAACTACCCCCTACTTAACTTTCTTTCCTCTACCTTATACTTAACTTTTTATTACTAATTTTACCTATGCATTGCCTAAGTTCTTCCAAACTTTCTAACAATGGCTAATAAGCCTAAAAACAGTCTTATAAACCTTTCTTAGCCTTTTAGCAACATTTAAATGCCTCTTACTTATTTATGCGCCTATTAGAAAAAGTTTACTAAGAGTATTTATAAGCGTTTTTCTCGCAAGCATAATAAGATTTGCGCTTAGTTAAGCGCTAAATAAAATGCCCCTAGTATTTTATCTATTTTTTTTACTACTAATAAATATCTTTTCTTATTTGCAATAAAAAAGTTGCTAATGCTAATATACTTAAAGTTAACCCTTTGCTGCTTGTTTCTAGCAATAAAAACAATTAAAATAACTTTATTAAAGCTTTTATCAACGTCTCTAATAATATTAAAAATAGTTTTAAGCTTATTATTAGTAATAAAAACGCTTAGAATAATAATTCTAGCGCTTTTTCCCCTAATAATAACAATATAAAAAACCTTTTTAAAACTAGTGCTAATAATAATAAAAATAATAAAGATAATAAAGATAAGTTATTCTAACATAAAAAATATAATAAATAAAAACTAATAAGTTTTATATAAATAATTTTAAGAGCAATAAAATTATTAAAAGCGCTAAGGATACCATTTTTAGCAAGCCTTCCTTTTTTAAGTTAATTAAAAAATTTAAAACTGCCACTTGCAAATATATTAATAAACTTTTAGCTAACCTTTCTAAGCGCTTAACATTTAATATAACTTATACTATACCCTATATCAATTATATTTAAAGCGCTTATAGTGGAAAAAGCAATAAAATCTGCCTTAACAAGTTTAAAAAAGCTAATAATAAGCGTTATATTAAACGCTGCAATTATTATAATAAAAATTTGCATGCTTATGCTCTTATTCCTAAGGTCCTCTTGCCTATTGCCCACTTTATTCAGCGCAAGCAATTAGCCTTTTTAAATGCTTATAATTATATCAAAAAGCAGCAGCGCTAAATATAAAAAAATAAAATTACTAATATAATTAAAAAAGCGCGTAAAAAACCTATTTTTAAGCGCAATTACCCCTATATTAAAGCTTTTACAACTTGCATAAAAAAGGCTTATATAGCTTAAAAAGTCTTAATAAAGCTATTTAAAGGTAATTATTATAATAATCTTAAGCGCAAAATTAAGCGCAGCAATATAGCCTTTTAAAAGAATGCTTTTAAGCTAAAGCGCGCTTAAAAAAATATTTCTACAGCTTAATTTAATATAAACTTATAAAAGAAAAAGCATACTAAAACTTTAGCTAAGCTTAGCAAAGTTTTAAATAAAATCTTTCCTAAGCCTTAAGCGCTTTAAATAATGCATTTTATACTTAGATATTATAGTTATAAATGCTTAGATTAGCAATCCTAAGCGTTAAAATATCTTAATAAATATTAGCAAAAAAAATAAGCAATTTATTTAATTAATTTTAAGAGTTTATAAAATTATAACTACGCTGCATTTAGCCTTTATAGCGCGCTAAGTAAATAGTGTTTTAGCAAACAATTTATAATCCTAACTCTTTTTTTATATCTTATAAATTTATTATCGCTTTAAAATGCTTAAACAAAGCTTATGCTAAAGGTTTTATAAGCCTATCTATAGGTATTTAATCCATTGCAAGATATATAACTTTAAAGCTTCCTTTTTAATACTTTTGCTTTAGCTACATTCCTTATATATTAATATACTTAAGTTTTATTGTAAGCCTTTAATTATCTAAAACAATAAGCCTTATAATTTAAAGATTATTTAAATAAACATTTTAAGGCTGCGCAAAGTTTAATTATATATCTTTAAATAGTCTTTTTAATGCTATAATTTCTTTTGCTATTAACTTAAAGATAAGTATTTTTACTTTGGTTATTAAAGTTGAAATAATTGCTTACTTAAAGGCCTTTTAGTTAATAGGTTCACTAAAAAGGAGCATAATATACCCTTAAGAAAACTTTCAATCTTTAAAGTCATCTGCAAATAAAGCATTTTTTGCAATAAGCAAAGCTTATGCCTTATTATTTTAAACACTATATTAAATAGCTAAAAATTTTATTTTAAATAAATACTATATTACTTTATTAACTGCCTTAAGGTATTTTAAACTAAGATTTATAAGGAAACATAATAAATATACGCACACAAAAGCTATATCTAAGCGCACTATAATAGCAATATATAAGATAAATTCGATTTTTTATTAATATACATATATTTCTTTTTTCATAACTTAGCCTTTATATCTTAAAAGCTCTTAAAGAGCTAAAAGAGTATATAGAAAAACCTCTAAGTTATCTAAAAGGCTAAACTTAGACGCAATTTTATTAATATAAAAATTGTATACTAGGCTGATTATGCAGCTTAAATAGTTTCTTTAAATATATATTTTAAGGAACTATTTAGCGTCTTTTAAGGAGGTAATCTTATATTTGCTAAACAGTCCTTCTTAAATGTTCTACGCTTCTTTTGCCCTATTTTAAAGGTAGATTAAAAGTATATTATTTATATAAAAGAGAATAAAGATGCCTTATTTTTTGTTTATATATAGGCAAGGTTCTTTAAGCAAAGCTACAAAGCCTAGTTTAATTAGTATTGCCAATAAGTCTTTATACTATAGTAAAAAAGAGTTTCTTAGTTTATATAGAGCGCGTTTCAGCCATCTACATATCTTAGGCTCCTTAAATCTAGCTAAAAGTTCTATAAAAATAAAGGTTTAAATTTTACAATAAGCGTTTAAAAACGCGGTCTTAATATTTATTAAATTAATTTTAAGGTTAAAATAAGCTATAACAGCTATAAGTATACAAAAGAAATAAGCAATAAGTATAGCTGCATATATATCTTTTAAACCAGGTTTTTAAAGGTTTTCCCTAATATAGATCTGCGCCTTATATAAGGTAACATTGCTGTTTTTATTAAGCTTATACCTATATACCTATTTTAAAAAAAGAGGTATTATTATTAATCTTTTTCTTTTAAAAATACGCTAAACATTTAGTTTTAAAAGCATTTACATTTTCTTATACATAGCTTTAAGCTAATGCTCTTTATATTAAAACTTTTAAGCATTATTCCAGCTTTTTAATTTTAATAAAAAGTTTATATAGTATATTAGATTATATTATCCTTAAGAAACTCTCTTAAAAGCTCTAAACTTTTTTTTTGCAAAGTATAAGGCTTTTTTGCGTTTAACAAATGCCTTATTTACTATTACACTAAATATATAATACATAGTTTAATAGTAATAGTTAGCGCCTAAAACCAGCCTTTTAAGCTAATTAAGCAAAAAGATAGTTAGGAAATTTAACTAATACATTTTATTAACCCTTTTTATAAAAGCAATTACATATATATACTTTACCTTTAAAGCTTGCTTAATTTTCTCTAATCTCTATAACAGTTAAATTAGCTTGTTTAAAGCGCTTTAGCTTTAAGTAGCAAAGTAGCATATATTTTATACAGCATAAACGTTTTTAATAGCTTTTTTAAGCTTTTTTTTTAAGTAAGCTGATATTTCAAACGTTATACTCTAAAAAGCTAGTGTTTTAAGCATTATATTTTAAAATATCTAACAAAGTTAAAAGTCCCTATTCTATGCGCTATTATTCTAAACCACTTAGTAAAAGCAGTCTAAATGCGCCATTTTAATTATCTACCCCTAAGTTTTAACCTAATAAACCATTTAAATCTTTCCTTAAAGCTGTGTTTTAGTTATTTTAACCGCTCTTAATATATAGCGGCGAACTTATTGCTACCGTAATATAATCAAGGATTTCCTTTATTTTAATAATTTTAAACAAAATAACCTTTAGGTTAGCCTTAGAAAAGCTATCCTAAGCCTTTTTCTCCCCTAAGGTATAAAATTAGGTTTTATTAAAAAAGACATTGCGCGTTATTATTACCTTTCTAAGCTTAGGAATCTATATATAATAAATCCTTACAGAGACATAGTTAACTAAATAGCCTATATAAGCCCTAAACTAGGTTTTTATATTATATTTTGCACTATTTATTTTATGCTTTCTCTTAAGAATATAGGCATAGCAGCTATAAGCATATATATTGCTTTAATCTAAATGTAAATCTTTATATAGCTTATATATTTACGCTAGCTTATATTATTAAAAATGCTAGCTAAACTACTTTAGTAAAACTTAATTTAGTAAATAGCTGTTTTTATATATTAATAGGCACTTATTAAATAGCCAAATCTTAGCGCATATAAATTTTAGCTATAGTTTTGCTAATAATTTTAATCTTAGTTGCAAAGCTAAAGCCTTTTTAATAACACTTTTTCCTGCTTGTTTAATGCCTTTGTTAGGCTCTTTAATGCGCAGTAGTATAACTTTAATATTAATCCTGCTTTTTGTATACTATTTTATATATGCTATTATATGCTTTATTTTAATAATAATAACTTTAATATCTTAGCAAATTTTATAAACCCACAGTTTAAAATAGCAGTTTATATACGCTTTATAATTTTATAGCGCTGAGAAAACCAGTTTCTAACCCTTCTTTGTAAGGTCTATTATAGCCAATTTGCTGCTAAATTTATCTTTATAAATAAACGTATACTTTGCTTTATTATATGCTTTATTATAGATGAAAAGGTTCTATAATATCCTTTAAAAGGGTTTTAAGCTTGCTTATTTAAAGGGTTCTTAATATATATTTTAGGTAATTATAACACTTATATAAAACTTGCATTTTATGTATCTTATTTTATTAATTTTAATGCCTTAAACTATTAAAACTAAAAGCTGCAGCGTCTTTAATCCTAAGTGCCTTAATCAAAGGTGCTAAAGGTGCTTTAAATTATCTCTTATACGCACGTTTTGTTAATTAACGCTATTAAAGTCGCTTATAGTAAGCAGTGTAATAATTTTATTAAAAGAAAATTAAAGCTTTAAATAAGATAAAATAAGCTTATATTTAAAAAAAATCAAATTAAACTTTTTAACTAACTTAGCAAAAATTACATTTTCTTTTATTATTCTATAGCGCATAATATAATTAAAACCACAATACTACATTTTTACATTAATTAAACAAGCTTTAAAAACAATATTTAAATAAAAACCTTTAACTACTACTATATCTAACAAGATCAAGTCTAGCGTTCGCTCTTTATCTTTGCTGTTTAAAGCTTTTTTAAAGCGCTTTATTCCATAGCTAATAATAAAAAGTATTAATATACTAGCATTAACTATGTCGTTATTATAAGAGCGCTTAAAAAAGCTAGTTTTAAGCAGGTTAATAAAGTTAACTAAGTATATAGCACTATAGTTATCAATAATAATGCTATCTTAAAAAGAATATTTATAAATTAAAAATAAGGTTAAATAAATGCCTGCGCTTATACTAAACACTTTTAAATTTAAAAGATTAAAGTTAATAGCTACGTAAACTAAATAATATATTATTATATATATAAATAAGCTATTTAAAGCTTAAAATAAAAAAGAAAGTAAAAAGTTT